>CAWVNZ010002272.1:0-23000 GCA_963930735.1 Dioctria linearis | reverse complement strand
TAAAATTTGCGACAGTAAAAAATTATTTTTTGAATAATTTACTATAGAAAAGGCAATCCCTGGCGTATTTAAAATTTGCGACAGTAAGAAATTAATTTGTGAGAAATTTACTATAGAAGAGGCAATCCCTGGGATATTTAAAATTTGCGACAGTAAAAAATTATTTTTTGAAAAATTTACTGTAGAAAAGGCAATCCCTGGCGCAATTAAAACTTGCGATAGTAAAAAATTATTTTTTGAAAAGTTTACTATAGAAAAGGCAATCCCTGGCGTAATTAAAATTTGCGAGAGCATAAAATTATTTTTTGAATAATTTACTATAGAAAAGGCAATCCCTGGCGTAATTAAAATTTGCGATAGTAAAAAATTATTTTTTGAATAATTTACTATAGAAAAGGCAATTCCTGGCGTATTTAAAATTTGCGACAGTAAGAAATTAATTTGTGAGAAATTTACTATAGAAAAGGCAATCCCTGGGATATTTAAAATTTGCGACAGTAAAAACTATTTTTTGAAAAATTTACTATAGAAAAGGCAATCCCTGGCGCACTTAAAATTTGCGACAGTATACAATTATTTTTTGAATAATTTACTATAGAAATGGCAATCCCTGGTGTATTTAAAATTTGCGACAGTAAGAAATTATTTTTTGAAAAATTTACTATAGAAAAGGCAATCCCTGGCGTATTTAAAATTTGCGACAGTATAAAATTAATTTTTGAAAAATTTACTGTAGAAAAGGCAATCCCTGGTGCAATTAAAATTTGCGACAGTAAAAAATTATTTTTTGCAAAATTTACTATAGAAAAGGTAATCCCTGGCGCAATTACAATTTGCGACAGTAAAAAATTATTTTTTTGCAAAATTTACTATAGAAAAGGCAATTCCTGGCGTATTTAAAATTTGCGACAGTAGAAAATTATTTTTTGAATAATTTACTATAGAAAAGGCAATCCCTGGCGCAATTAAAATTTGCGACAGTAAAAAATTATTTTTTTGCAAAATTTACTATAGAAAAGGCAATCCCTGGCGCAATTAAAACTTGCGATAGTAAAAAATTATTTTTTGAATAATTTACTATAGAAAAGGCAATCCCTGGTGGATTTGAAATTTGCGACAGTAAAAAATTATTTTTTGAATAATTTACTATAGAAAAGGCAATCCCTGGCGTATTTAAAATTTGCGACAGTAAAAAATTATTTTTTGAATAATTTACTATAGAAAAGGCAATCCCTGGCGTATTTAAAATTTGCGACAGTATAAAATTAATTTTTGAAAAATTTACTGTAGAAAAGGCAATCCCTGGCGCAATTAAAATTTGCGACAGTAGAAAATTATTTTTTGAAAAATTTAATGTAGAAAAGGCAATCCCTGGCGCAATTAAAATTTGCGACAGTAGAAAATTATTTTTTGAATAATTTACTGTGGAAAAGGCAATCCCTGGCGCAATTAAAATTTGCGACAGAAAATAATTATTTTTTGAATAATTTACTATAGAAAAGGCAATCCCTGGCGTATTTAAAATTTGCGACAGTAAGAAATTAATTTGTGAGAAATTTACTATAGAAAAGGCAATCCCGGGGATATTTAAAATTTACGACAGTAAAAAATTATTTTTTGAATAATTTACTATAGAAAAGGCAATCCCTGGGATATTTAAAATTTGCGACAGTAGAAAATTATTTTTTGAATAATTTACTATAGAAAAGGCAATCCCTGGCGTATTTAAAATTTGCGACAGTAAAAAATTAATATTTTGAAAAATTTACTGTAGAAAAGGCAATCCCTGGCGCAATTAAAATTTGCGAGAGTAGAAAATTATTTTTTGAAAAATTTACTGTAGAAAAGGCAATCCCTGGCGCAATTAAAATTTGCGACAGTAGAAAATTATTTTTTGAATTATTTACTGTAGAAAAGGCAATCCCTGGCGCAATTAAAATTTGCGACAGTAAAAAATTATTTTTTGAATAATTTACTATAGAAAAGGCAATCCCTGGCGTATTTAAAATTTGCGACAGTAAGAAATTAATTTGTGAGAAATTTACTATAGAAAAGGCAATCCCTGGCGTAATTAAAATTTTCGACAGTAAAAAATTAGTTTTTGAAAAATTTACTGTAGAAAAGGCAATCCCTGGCGCAATTAAAATTTGCGACAGTAAAAAATTATTTTTTGAAAAATTTACTATAGAAAAGGCAATCCCTGGCGTATTTAAAATTTGCGACAGTATAAAATTAATTTTTGAAAAATTTACTGTAGAAAAGGCAATCCCTGGCGTAATTAAAATTTGCGACAATAGAAAATTTTTTTTTGAATAATTTACTATAGAAAAGGGAATCCCTGGCGCACTTAAAATTTGCGACAGTAAAAAATTATTTTTTGAATAATTTACTATAGAAAAGGCAATCCCTGGCGTAATTAAAATTTGCGACAGTAGAAAATTATTTTTTGAATAATTTACTATAGAAAAGGCAATCCCTGGCGCACTTAAAATTTGCGACAGTAAAAAATTAATTTGTGAGAAATTTACTATAGAAATGGCAATCCCTGGGATATTTAAAATTTGCGACAGTAGAAAGTTATTTTTTGAAAAATTTACTGTAGAAAAGGCAATCCCTGGCGCAATTAAAATTTGCGACAGTAAAAAATTATTTTTTGCAAAATTTACTATAGAAAAGTTAATCCCTGGCGCAATTACAATTTGCGACAGTAAAAATTTATTTTTTTGCAAAATTTACTATAGAAAAGGCAATCCCTGGCGTAATTAAAATTTGCGACAGTAGAAAATTATTTTTTGAATAATTTACTATAGAAAAGGCAATCCCTGGCGTATTTAAAATTTGCGACAGTAAAAAATTAATTTGAGAAAAATTTACCTGGCGAAATTGAAATTTGCGAGAGTAAAAAATTATTTTTTAATAATTTACTATAGAAAAGGCAATCCCTGGCGCACTTAAAATTTGCGACAGTAAAAAATTATTTTTGAATAATTTACTATAGAAAAGGCAATCCCTGGCGTAATTAAAATTTGCGACAGTAGAAAATTATTTTTTGAATAATTTACTATAGAAAAGGCAATCTCTGGCGCAATTAAAATTTGCGACAGTATAAAATTATTTTTTGAATAATTTACTATAGAAAAGGCAATCCCTGGCGTAATTAAAATTTGCGACAGTAAAAAATTAGTTTTTAAAAATTTACTGTAGAAAAGGTAATCCCTGGCGCAATTAAAATTTGCGATAGTAAAAAATTATTTTTTGAATAATTTACTGTAGAAAAGGCAATCCCTGGCGTAATTAAAATTTGCGACAGTAAAAAATTATTTTTTGAATAATTTACTATAGAAAATGCAATCCCTGGCGCACTTAAAATTTGCGACAGTAAAAAATTATTTTTTGAATAATTTACTATAGAAAAGGCAATCCCTGGCGCAATTAAAATTTGCGACAGTAGAAAATTATTTTTTGAACAATTTGCTATAGAAAAGGCAATCCCTGGCGCACTTAAAATTTGCGACAGAAAAAAATTATTTTTTGAATAATTTACTATAGAAAAGGCAATCCCTGGCGTATTTAAAATAAATTTGCGACAGTAGAAAATTATTTTTTGAATAATTTACTATAGAAAAGGCAATCCCTGGCGTAATTAAAATTTGCGACAGTAGAAAATTATTTTTTGAATAATTTACTATAGAAAAGGCAATCCCTGGCGTATTTAAGATTTGCGACAGTAAAAAATTATTTTTTGAATAATTTACTATAGAAAAGGCAATCCCTGGCGTAATTAAAATTTGCGACAATATAAAATTATTTTTTGCAAAATTTGCTATAGAAAAGGCAATCCCTGGCGTAATTAAAATTTTCGACAGTAAAAAATTAATATTTTGAAAATTTTACTGTAGAAAAGGCAATCCCTGGCGCAATTAAAATTTGCGACAGTAAAAAATTATTTTTTGAATAATTTACTATAGAAAAGGCAATCCCTGGCGCACTTAAAATTTGCGACAGTAAAAAATTATTTTTTGAATAATTTACTATAGAAAAGGCAATTCCTGGCGTATTTAAAATTTGCGACAGTAAGAAATTAATTTGTGAGAAATTTACTATAGAAAAGGCAATCCCTGGGATATTTAAAATTTGCGACAGTAAAAACTATTTTTTGAAAAATTTACTATAGAAAAGGCAATCCCTGGCGCAATTAAAATTTGCGACAGTAAAAAATTATTTTTTGAATAATTTACTATAGAAAAGGCAATCCCTGGCGTATTTAAAATTTGCGACAGTAAGAAATTAATTTGTGAGAAATTTACTATAGAAGAGGCAATCCCTGGGATATTTAAAATTTGCGACAGTAAAAAATTATTTTTTGAAAAATTTACTGTAGAAAAGGCAATCCCTGGCGCAATTAAAACTTGCGATAGTAAAAAATTATTTTTTGAAAAGTTTACTATAGAAAAGGCAATCCCTGGCTTAATTAAAATTTGCGAGAGTATAAAATTATTTTTTGAATAATTTACTATAGAAAAGGCAATCCCTGGCGTAATTAAAATTTGCGATAGTAAAAAATAATTTTTTGAATAATTTACTATAGAAAAGGCAATCCCTGGCGCACTTAAAATTTGCGACAGTATACAATTATTTTTTGAATAATTTACTATAGAAATGGCAATCCCTGGCGTATTTAAAATTTGCGACAGTAAAAACTATTTTTTGAAAAATTTACTATAGAAAAGGCAATCCCTGGCGCAATTAAAATTTGCGACAGTAAAAAATTATTTTTTGAATAATTTACTATAGAAAAGGCAATCCCTGGCGTATTTAAAATTTGCGACAGTAAGAAATTAATTTGTGAGAAATTTACTATAGAAGAGGCAATCCCTGGGATATTTAAAATTTGCGACAGTAAAAAATTATTTTTTGAAAAATTTACTGTAGAAAAGGCAATCCCTGGCGCAATTAAAACTTGCGATAGTAAAAAATTATTTTTTGAAAAGTTTACTATAGAAAAGGCAATCCCTGGCGTAATTAAAATTTGCGAGAGTATAAAATTATTTTTTGAATAATTTACTATAGAAAAGGTAATCCCTGGCGCAATTACAATTTGCGACAGTAAAAAATTATTTTTTTGCAAAATTTACTATAGAAAAGGCAATTCCTGGCGTATTTAAAATTTGCTTCAGTAGAAAATTATTTTTTGAATAATTTACTATAGAAAAGGCAATCCCTGGCGCAATTAAAATTTGCGACAGTAGAAAATTATTTTTTGAATAATTTACTATAGAAAAGGCAATCCCTGGCGCAATTAAAATTTGCGACAGTAAAAAATTATTTTTTGAAAAATTTACTATAGAAAAGGCAATCCCTGGCGTAATTAAAATTTGCGACAGTTGAAAATTATTTTTTGAATAGTTTACTATAGAAAAGGCAATCCCTGGCGCACTTAAAATTTGCGACAGTAAAAAATTATTTTTTGAATAATTTACTATAGAAAAGGCAATCCCTGGGATATTTAAAATTTGCGACAGTAGAAAATTATTTTTTGAATAATTTACTATAGAAAAGGCAATCCCTGGCGTAATTAAAATTAGCGACAGTTGAAAATTATTTTTTGAATAATTTACTATAGAAAAGGCAATCCCTGGCGCACTTAAAATTTGCGACAGTAAAAAATTATTTTTTGAATAATTTACTATAGAAAAGGCAATACCTGGCGTATTTAAAATTTGCGACAGTAAAAAATTATTTTTTGAAAAATTTACTATAGAAAAGGCAATCCCTGGCGTATTTAAAATTTGCGACAGTATAAAATTAATTTTTGAAAAATTTACTGTAGAAAAGGCAATCCCTGGCGCAATTAAAATTTGCGACAGTAAAAAATTATTTTTTGCAAAATTTACTATAGAAAAGGTAATCCCTGGCGCAATTACAATTTGCGACAGTAAAAAATTATTTTTTTGCAAAATTTACTATAGAAAAGGCAATCCCTGGCGTAATTAAATTTTGCGACAGTAGAAAATTATTTTTTGAATAATTTACTATAGAAAAGGCAATCCCTGGCGTATTTAAAATTTGCGACAGTAAAAAATTATTTTTTGAATAATTTACTATAGAAAAGGCAATCCCTGGCGTAATTAAAATTTGCGACAGCAGAAAATTATTTTTTGAATAATTTACTATAGAAAAGGCAATCCCTGGCGTAATTAAAATTTGCGACAGTAGAAAATTATTTTTTGAATAATTTACTATAGAAAAGGCAATCCCTGGCGTAATTAAAATTTGCGACAGTATAAAATTATTTTTTGCAAAATTTACTATAGAAAAGGCAATCCCTGGCGTAATTAAAATTTTCGACAGTAAAAAATTAATATTTTGAAAATTTTACTGTAGAAAAGGCAATCCCTGGCGCAATTAAAATTTGCGACAGTAAAAAATTATTTTTTGAATAATTTACTATAGAAAAGGCAATCCCTGGCACAATTAAAATTTGCGACAGTAAAAAATTATTTTTTGAATAATTTACTATAGAAAAGGCAATCCCTGGCGCACTTAAAATTTGCGACAGTTGAAAATTATTTTTTGAATAATTTACTATAGAAAAGGCAATCCCTGGCGCACTTAAAATTTGCGACAGTAAAAAATTATTTTTTGAATAATTTACTATAGAAAAGGCAATCCCTGGCGTATTTAAAATTTGCGACAGTAAGAAATTAATTTGTGAGAAATTTACTATAGAAAAGGCAATCCCTGGGATATTTAAAATTTGCGACAGTAAAAATTATTTTTTGAAAAATTTACTATAGAAAAGGCAATCCCTGGCGCAATTAAAATTTGCGACAGTAAAAAATTATTTTTTGAATAATTTACTATAGAAAAGGCAATCCCTGGCGTATTTAAAATTTGCGACAGTAAGAAATTAATTTGTGAGAAATTTACTATAGAAAAGGCAATCCCTGGGATATTTAAAATTTGCGACAGTAAAAAATTATTTTTTGAAAAATTTACTGTAGAAAAGGCAATCCCTGGCGCAATTAAAACTTGCGATAGTAAAAAATTATTTTTTGAAAAGTTTACTATAGAAAAGGCAATCCCTGGCGTAATTAAAATTTGCGACAGTATAAAATTATTTTTTGAATAATTTACTATAGAAAAGGCAATCCCTGGCGTAATTAAAATTTGCGATAGTAAAAACTTATTTTTTGAATAATTTACTATAGAAAAGGCAATCCCTGGCGCAATTAAAATTTGCGACAGTAAAAAATTATTTTTTGCAAAATTTACTATAGAAAAGGTAATCCCTGGCGCAATTACAATTTGCGACAGTAAAAAATTATTTTTTTGCAAAATTTACTATAGAAAAGGCAATTCCTGGCGTATTTAAAATTTGCGAGAGTAGAAAATTATTTTTTGAATAATTTACTACAGAAAAAGCAATCCCTGGCGCAATTAAAATTTGCGACAGTAGAAAATTATTTTTTGAATAATTTACTATAGAAAAGGCAATCCCTGGCGCAATTAAAATTTGCGACAGTAAAAAATTATTTTTTGAAAAATTTACTATAGAAAAGGCAATCCCTGGCGTAATTAAAATTTGCGACAGTTGAAAATTATTTTTTGAATAATTTACTATAGAAAAGGCAATCCCTGGCGCACTTAAAATTTGCGACAGTAAAAAATTATTTTTTGAATAATTTACTATAGAAAAGGCAATCCCTGGGATATTTAAAATTTGCGACAGTAGAAAATTATTTTTTGAATAATTTACTATAGAAAAGGCAATCCCTGGCGTAATTAAAATTAGCGACAGTTGAAAATTATTTTTTGAATAATTTACTATAGAAAAGGCAATCCCTGGCGCACTTAAAATTTGCGACAGTAAAAAATTATTTTTTGAATAATTTACTATAGAAAAGGCAATCCCTGGCGTATTTAAAATTTGCGACAGTAAAAAATTATTTTTTGAATAATTTACTATAGAAAAGGCAATCCCTGGCGCACTTAAAATTTGCGACAGTAAAAAATTATTTTTTGAATAATTTACTATAGAAAAGGCAATCCCTGGCGTAATTAAAATTTGCGACAGTAAAAAATTAGTTTTTGAATAATTTGCTATAGAAAAGGCAATCCCTGGCGTAATTAAAATTTGCGACAGTAGAAAATTATTTTGTGAGAAATTTACTATAGAAAAGGCAATCCCTGGCGTATTTAAAATTTGCGACAGTAAAAAATTATTTTTTGAATAAATTACTATAGAAAAGGCAATCCCTGGCGTAATTAAAATTTGAGACAGTATAAAATTAATTTTTGAAAAATTTACTGTAGAAAAGGCAATCCCTGGCGCAACTAAAATTTGCGACAGTAGAAAATTATTTTTTGAAAAGTTTACTATAGAAAAGGCAATCCCTGGCGCAATTAAAATTTGCGACAGTAAAAAATTATTTTTTGCAAAATTTACTGTAGAAAAGGCAATCCCTGGCGCAATTAAAACTTGCGATAGTAAAAAACTATTTTTTGAATAATTTACTATAGAAAAGGCAATCCCTGGCGCAATTAAAATTTGCGACAGTAAAAAATTAATTTGTGAGAAATTTACCATAGAAAAGGCAATCCCTGGCGTAATTAAAATTTGCGACAGTAGAAAATTATTTTTTGAATAATTTACTATAGAAAAGGCAATCCCTGGCGTAATTAAAATTTGCGACAGTAGAAAATAATTTTTTGAATAATTTACTATAGAAATGGCAATCCCTGGCGCAATTAAAATTTGCGACAGTAAAAAATTATTTTTTGAATAATTAACTATAGAAAAGGCAATCCCTGGCGTAATTAAAATTTGCTACAGCAGAAAATTATTTTTTGAATAATTTACTGTAGAAAAGGCAATCCCTGGCGTATTTAAAATTTGCGACAGTAAAAATTTATTTTTTGAATAATTTACTATAGAAAAGGCAAACCCTGGCGTATTTAAAATTTGCGACAGTAAAAAATAATTTTTTTTATAATTTACTATAGAAAAGGCAATCCCTGGCGTAATTAAAATTTGCGACAGTAAAAAATTATTTTTTGAATAATTTACTATAGGAAAGGCAATCCCTGGCGTAGTTAAAATTTGCGACAGTAGAAAATTATTTTTTGAATAATTTACTATAGAAAAGGCAATCCCTGGCGTAATTAAAATTTGCGACAGTATAAAATTAATTTTTGAAAAATTTACTGTAGAAAAGGCAATCCCTGGCGCAACTAAAATTTGCGACAGTAGAAAATTATTTTTTGAAAAGTTTACTATAGAAAAGGCAATCCCTGGCGCAATTAAAATTTGCGACAGTAAAAAAATTATTTTTTGCAAAATTTACTGTAGAAAAGGCAATCCCTGGCGCAATTAAAACTTGCGATAGTAAAAAATTATTTTTTGAATAATTTACTATAGAAAAGGCAATCCCTGGCGCAATTAAAATTTGCGACAGTAAAAAATTAATTTGTGAGAAATTTACTATAGAAAAGGCAATCCCTGGCGTAATTAAAATTTGCGATAGTAGAAAATTATTTTTTGAATAATTTACTATAGAAAAGGCAATCCCTGGCGTAATTAAAATTTGCGACAGTAGAAAATTATTTTTTGAATAATTTACTATAGAACTGGCAATCCCTGGCGCAATTAAAATTTGCGACAGTAAAAAATTATTTTTTGAATAATTAACTATAGAAAAGGCAATCCCTGGCGTAATTAAAATTTGCGACAGCAGAAAATTATTTTTTGAATAATTTACTATAGAAAAGGCAATCCCTGGCGTATTTAAAATTTGCGACAGTAAAAAATTATTTTTTGAATAATTTACTATAGAAAAGGCAATCCCTGGCGTATTTAAAATTTGCGACAGTAAAAAATCATTTTTTGAATAATTTACTATAGAAAAGGCAATCCCTGGCGTAATTAAAATTTTCGACAGTAAAAAATTATTTTTTGAATAATTTACTATAGAAATGGCAATCCCTGGCGTAATTAAAATTTGCGACAGTAGAAAATTATTTTTTGAATAATTTACTATAGAAAAGGCAATCCCTGGCGTATTTAAAATTTGCGACAGTAAAAAATTATTTTTTGAATAATTTACTATAGAAAAGGCAATCCCTGGCGTAATTAAAATTTGCGACAGTATAAAATTAATTTTGAAAAATTTACTGTAGAAAAGGCAATCCCTGGCGCAATTAAAATTTGCGACAGTAGAAAATTATTTTTTGAAAAGTTTACTATAGAAAAGGCAATCCCTGGCGCAATTAAAATTTGCGACAGTAAAAAATTATTTTTTGCAAAATTTACTGTAGAAAAAGGCAATCCCTGGCGCAATTAAAACTTGCGATAGTAAAAAATTATTTTTTGAATAATTTACTATAGAAAAGGCAATCCTGGCGGATTTGAAATTTGCGACAGTAAAAAAATTATTTTTTGAATAATTTTACTATAGAAAAGGCAATCCCTGGCGTATTTAAAATTTGCGACAGTAAAAAATTATTTTTTGAATAATTTACTATAGAAAAGGCAATCTCTGGGATATTTAAAATTTGCGACAGTAAAAAATTATTTTTTGAATAATTTACTATAGAAAAGGCAATCCCTGGGATATTTAAAATTTGCGACAGTAGAAAATTATTTTTTGAATAATTTACTATAGAAAAGGCAATCCCTGGCGTATTTAAAATTTGCGACAGTAAAAAATTAATATTTTGAAAAATTTACTGTAGAAAAGGCAATCCCTGGCGCAATTAAAATTTGCGAGAGTAGAAAATTATTTTTTGAAAAATTTACTGTAGAAAAGGCAATCCCTGGCGCAATTAAAATTTGCGACAGTAGAAAATTATTTTTTTAATAATTTACTGTAGAAAAGGCAATCCCTGGCGCAATTAAAATTTGCGACTGTAAAAATTATTTTTTGAATAATTTACTATAGAAAAGGCAATCCCTGGCGTATTTAAAATTTGCGACAGTAAGAAATTAATTTGTGAGAAATTTACTATAGAAAAGGCAATCCCTGGCGTAATTAAAATTTTCGACAGTAAAAAATTAGTTTTTGAAAAATTTACTGTAGAAAAGGCGATCCCTGGCGCAATTAAAATTTGCGACAGTAAAAAATTATTATTTGAAAAATTTACTATAGAAAAGGCAATCTCTGGCGTATTTAAAATTTGCGACAGTAAAAAATTATTTTTTGAAAAATTTACTATAGAAAAGGCAATCCCTGGCGTATTTAAAATTTGCAACAGTATAAAATTAATTTTGAAAAATTTACTGTAGAAAAGGCAATCCCTGGCGTAATTAAAATTTGCGACAGTAGAAAATTATTTTTTGAATAATTTACTATAGAAAAGGCAATCCCTGGCGCAATTAAAATTTGCGACAGTAAAAATTATTTTTTTGAAAAACTTACTATAGAAAAGGCAATCCCTGGCGTAATTAAAATTTGCGACAGTTGAAAATTATTTTTGAATAATTTACTATAGAAAAGGCAATCCCTGGCGCAATTAAAATTTGCGACAGTAAAAAATTATTTTTTGAATAATTTACTATAGAAAAGGCAATCCCTGGCGTATTTAAAATTTGCGACAGTAAAAAATTATTTTTTGAATAATTTACTCTAGAAAAGGCAAGCCCTGGCGCACTTAAAATTTGCGACAGTAAAAAATTATTTTTTGAATAATTTACTATAGAAAAGGCAAACCCTGGCGTAATTAAAATTTGCGACAGTAAAAAATTATTTTTTGAATAATTTACTATATAAAAGGCAACCCCTGGCGTAATTAAAATTTGCGACAGTAGAAAATTATTTTTTGCAAAATTTACTATAGAAAAGGTAATCCCTGGCGCAATTACAATTTGCGACAGTAAAAAATTATTTTTTTGCAAAATTTACTATAGAAAAGGCAATTCCTGGCGTATTTAAAATTTGCGACAGTATAAAATTATTTTTTGAATCATTTACTATAGAAAAGGGAATCCCTGGCGCACTTAAAATTTGCGACAGTAAAAAATTATTTTTTGAATAATTTACTATAGAAAAGGCAATCCATGCCGTAATTAAAATTTGCGACAGTAAAAAATTATTTTTTTAATAATTTACTATAGAAAAGGCAATCCCTGGCGCAATTAAAATTTGCGACAGTAAAAAAAATTATTTTTTGAAAAATTTACTATAGAAAAGGCAATCCCTGGCGTATTTAAAATTGCGACAGTAAAAAATTATTTTTTGAAAAATTTACTATAGAAAAGGCAATCCCTGGCGTGTTTAAAATTTGCGACAGTATAAAATTAATTTTTGAATAATTTACTGTAGAAAAGGCAATCCCTGGCGTAATTAAAATTTGCGACAGTAGAAAATTATTTTTTGAATAATTTACTATAGAAAAGGCAATCCCTGGCGTAGTTAAAATTTGCGACAGTAGAAAATTATTTTTTGAATAATTTACTATAGAAAAGGCAATCCCTGGCGCAATTAAAATTTGCGACAGTAAAAAAATATTTTTTGAAAAACTTACTATAGAAAAGGCAATCCCTGGCGTAATTAAAATTTGCGACAGTAAAAAATTATTTTTTGAAAAATTTACTATAGAAAAGGCAATCCCTGGCGTATTTAAAATTTGCGACAGTATAAAATTAATTTTTGAAAAATTTACTGTAGAAAAGGCAATCCCTGGCGTAGTTAAAATTTGCGACAGTAGAAAATTATTTTTTGAATAATTTACTATAGAAAAGGCAATCCCTGGCGCAATTAAAATTTGCGACAGTAAAAAAATATTTTTTGAAAAACTTACTATAGAAAAGGCAATCCCTGGCGTAATTAAAATTTGCGACAGTTGAAAATTATTTTTTGAATAATTTACTATAGAAAAGGCAATCCCTGGCGCAATTAAAATTTGCGACAGTAAAAAATTATTTTTTGAATAATTTACTATAGAAAAGGCAATCCCTGGCGTATTTAAAATTTGCGACAGTAAAAAATTATTTTTTGAATAATTTACTCTAGAAAAGGCAAGCCCTGGCGCACTTAAAATTTGCGACAGTAAAAAATTATTTTTGAATAATTTACTATAGAAAAGGCAAACCCTGGCGTAATTAAAATTTGCGACAGTAAAAAATTATTTTTTGAATAATTTACTATATAAAAGGCAACCCCTGGCGTAATTAAAATTTGCGACAGTAGAAAATTATTTTTTGCAAAATTTACTATAGGAAAGGTAATCCCTGGCGCAATTACAATTTGCGACAGTAAAAAATTATTTTTTTGCAAAATTTACTATAGAAAAGGCAATCCCTGGCGTATTTAAAATTTGCGACAGTATAAAATTATTTTTGAATCATTTACTATAGAAAAGGGAATCCCTGGCGCACTTAAAATTTGCGACAGTAAAAAATTATTTTTTGAATAATTTACTATAGAAAAGGTAATCCCTGGCGCAATTAAAATTTGCGACAGTATAAAATTATTTTTTGAATAATTTACTAAAAAAACGCAATCCCTGGCGTAATTAAAATTTGCGACAGTTGAAAATTATTTTTTGAATAATTTACTATAGAAAAGGCAATCCCTGGCGCACTTAAAATTTGCGACAGTAAAAATTATTTTTGAATAATTTACTAAAAAAACGCAATCCTGGCGTAATTAAAATTTGCGACAGTATAAAATTATTTTTTGAATAATTTACTATAGAAAAGGCAATCCCTGGCGCAATTAAAATTTGCGAGAGTAAAAAATTATTTTTTGAATAATTTACTATAGAAAAGGCAATCCTGGCGTAATTAAAATTTGTTTGAATAATTTACTATAGAAAAGACAATCCCTGGCGTAATTAAAATTTGCGACAGTAGAAAATTATTTTTTGCAAAATTTACTATAGAAAAGGTAATCCCTGGCGCAATTACAATTTGCGACAGTAAAAAAAATATTTTTTTTGCAAAATTTACTATAGAAAAGGCAATTCCTGGCGTATTTAAAATTTGCGACAGTATAAAATTATTTTTTGAATCATTTACTATAGAAAAGGGAATCCCTGGCGCACTTAAAATTTGCGACAGTAAAAAATTATTTTTTGAATAATTTACTATAGAAAAGGCAATCCCTGCCGTAATTAAAATTGGCGACAGTAAAAAATTATTTTTTGAATAATTTACTATAGAAAAGGTAATCCCTGGCGCAATTAAAATTTGCGACAGTATAAAATTATTTTTTGAATAATTTACTAAAAAAACGCAATCCCTGGCGTAATTAAAATTTGCGACAGTATAAAATTATTTTTTGAATAATTTACTATAGAAAAGGCAATCCCTGGCGCAATTAAAATTTGCGAGAGTAAAAAATTATTTTTTGAAAAATTTACTATAGAAAAGGCAATCCCTGGCGTAATTAAAATTTGCGACAGTTGAAAATTATTTTTGAATAATTTACTATAGAAAAGGCAATCCCTGGCGCACTTAAAATTTGCGACAGTAAAAAATTATTTTTTGAATAATTTACTATAGAAAAGGCAATCCCTGGCGTATTTAAAATTTGCGACAGTAAAAAATTATTTTTTGAATAATTTACTATAGAAAAGGCAATCCCTGGCGCATTTAAAATTTGCGACAGTAAAAAATTATTTTTTGAATAATTTACTATAGAAAGGGCAATCCCTGGCGTAATTAAAATTTGCGACAGAAAAAAATTATTTTTTGAATAATTTACTATAGAAAAGGCAATCCCTGGCGTAATTAAAATTTGCGACAGTAGAAAATTATTTTTTGAATTATTTACTATAGAAAAGGCAATCCCTGGCGTAATTAAAATTTGCGACAGTAGAAAATTATTTTTTGAATAATTTACTATAGAAAAGGCAATCCCTGGCGTATTTAAAATTTGCGACAGTAAAAAATTATTTTTTGAATAATTTACTATAGAAAAGGCAATCCCTGGCGTAATTAAAATTTGCGACAGTATAAAATTAATTTTTGAAAAATTTACTGTAGAAAAGGCAATCCCTGGCGCAATTAAAATTTGCGACAGTAGAAAATTATTTTTTGAAAAGTTTACTATAGAAAAGGCAATCCCTGGCGCAATTAAAATTTGCGACAGTAAAAAATTATTTTTTGCAAAATTTACTGTAGAAAAGGCAATCCCTGGCGCAATTAAAACTTGCGAAAGTAAAAAATCATTTTTTGAATAATTTACTATAGAAAAGGCAATCCCTGGCGGATTTGAAATTTGCGACAGTAAAAAATTATTTTTTGAATAATTTACTATAGAAAAGGCAATCCCTGGCGTATTTAAAATTTGCGACAGTAAAAAATTATTTTTTGAATAATTTACTATAGAAAAGGCAATCCCTGGGATATTTAAAATTTGCGACAGTAAAAAATTATTTTTTGAATAATTTACTATAGAAAAGGCAATCCCTGGGATATTTAAAATTTGCGACAGTAGAAAATTATTTTTTGAATAATTTACTATAGAAAAGGCAATCCCTGGCGTATTTAAAATTTGCGACAGTAAAAAATTAATATTTTGAAAAATTTACTGTAGATAAGGCAATCCCTGGCGCAATTAAAATTTGCGAGAGTAGAAAATTATTTTTTGAAAAATTTACTGCAGAAAAGGCAATCCCTGGCGCAATTAAAATTTGCGACAGTAGAAAATTATTTTTTGAATAATTTACTGTAGAAAAGGCAATCCCTGGCGCAATTAAAATTTGCGACTGTAAAAAATTATTTTTTGAATAATTTACTATAGAAAAGGCAATCCCTGGCCTATTTAAAATTTGCGACAGTAAGAAATTAATTTGTGAGAAATTTACTATAGAAAAGGCAATCCCTGGCGTAATTAAAATTTTCGACAGTAAAAAATTAGTTTTTGAAAAATTTACTGTAGAAAAGGCGATCCCTGGCGCAATTAAAATTTGCGACAGTAAAAAATTATTATTTGAAAAATTTACTATAGAAAAGGCAATCCCTGGCGTATTTAAAATTTGCGACAGTAAAAAATTATTTTTTGAAAAATTTACTATAGAAAAGGCAATCCCTGGCGTATTTAAAATTTGCGACAGTATAAAATTAATTTTTGAAAAATTTACTGTAGAAAAGGCAATCCCTGGCGTAATTAAAATTTGCGGCAGTAGGAAATTATTTTTGAATAATTTACTATAGAAAAGGCAATCCCTGGCGCAATTAAAATTTGCGACAGTAAAAAATTATTTTTTGAAAAATTTACTATTGAAAAGGCAATCCCTGGCGTAATTAAAATTATTTTTTGAATAATTTACTATAGAAAAGGCAATCCCTGGCGCACTTAAAATTTGCGACAGTAAAAAATTATTTTTTGAAAAATTTACTATAGAAAAGGCAATCCCTGGCGTATTTAAAATTTGGGACAGTAAAAAATTATTTTTGAAAAATTTACTATAGAAAAGGCAATCCCTGCCGTATTTAAAATTTGCGACAGTATAAAATTAATTTTGAAAAATTTACTGTAGAAAAGGCAATCCCTGGCGTAATTAAAATTTGCGACAGTAGAAAATTATTTTTTGAATAATTTACTATAGAAAAGGCAATCCCTGGCGCAATTAAAATTTGCGGCAGTAAAAAATTATTTTTTGAAAAATTTACTGTGGAAAAGGCAATCCCTGGCGCAATTAAAATTTGCGACAGTAGAAAATTATTTTTTTGAATAATTTACTGTAGAAAAGGCAATCCCTGGCGCAATTAAAATTTGCGACAGTAAAAAATTATTTTTTGAATAATTTACTATAGAAAAGGCAATCCCTGGCGTATTTAAAATTTGCAACAGTAAGAAATTAATTTGTGAGAAATTTACTATAGAAAAGGCAATCCCTGGCGTAATTAAAATTTTCGACAGAAAAAAATTTGTTTTTGAAAAATTTACTGTAGAAAAGGCAATCCCTGGCGCAATTAAAATTTGCGACAGTAAAAAATTATTTTTTGAAAAATTTACTATAGAAAAGGCAATCCCTGGCGTATTTAAAATTTGCGACAGTAAAAAATTATTTTTTGAAAAATTTACTATAGAAAAGGCAATCCCTGGCGTGTTTAAAATTTTCGACAGTATAAAATTAATTTTTGAATAATTTACTGTAGAAAAGGCAATCCCTGGCGTAATTAAAATTTGCGACAGTAGAAAATTATTTTTTGAATAATTTACTATAGAAAAGGCAATCCCTGGCGCAATTAAAATTTGCGACAGTAAAAAATTATTTTTTGAAAAATTTACTATAGAAAAGGCAATCCCTGGCGTAACTAAAATTTGCGACAGTTGAAAATTATTTTTTGAATAATTTACTATAGAAAAGGCAATCCCTGGCGCACTTAAAATTTGCGACAATAAAAAATTATTTTTTGAAAAATTTACTATAGAAAAGGCAATCCCTGGCGTAATTAAAATTTGCGACAGTAAAAAGTTATTTTTTGAAAAATTTACTATAGAAAAGGCAATCCCTGGCGTATTTAAAATTTGCGACAGTATAAAATTAATTTTTGAAAAATTTACTGTAGAAAAGGCAATCCCTGGCGTAATTAAAATTTGCGACAGTAGAAAATTATTTTTTGAATAATTTACTATAGAAAAGGCAATCCCTGGGATATTTAAAATTTGCGACAGTAAAAAATTATTTTTTGAATAATTTACTATAGAAAAGGCAATCCCTGGGATATTTAAAATTTGCGACAGTAGAAAATTATTTTTTGAATAATTTACTATAGAAAAGGCAATCCCTGGCGTATTTAAAATTTGCGACAGTAAAAAATTAATATTTTGAAAAATTTACTGTAGATAAGGCAATCCCTGGCGCAATTAAAATTTGCGAGAGTAGAAAATTATTTTTTGAAAAATTTACTGTAGAAAAGGCAATCCCTGGCGCAATTAAAATTTGCGACAGTAGAAAATTATTTTTTGAATAATTTACTGTAGAAAAGGCAATCCCTGGCGCAATTAAAATTTGCGACTGTAAAAAATTATTTTTTGAATAATTTACTATAGAAAAGGCAATCCCTGGCCTATTTAAAATTTGCGACAGTAAGAAATTAATTTGTGAGAAATTTACTATAGAAAAGGCAATCCCTGGCGTAATTAAAATTTTCGACAGTAAAAAATTAGTTTTTGAAAAATTTACTGTAGAAAAGGCGATCCCTGGCGCAATTAAAATTTGCGACAGTAAAAAATTATTATTTGAAAAATTTACTATAGAAAAGGCAATCCCTGGCGTATTTAAAATTTGCGACAGTAAAAAATTATTTTTTGAAAAATTTACTATAGAAAAGGCAATCCCTGGCGTATTTAAAATTTGCGACAGTATAAAATTAATTTTTGAAAAATTTACTGTAGAAAAGGCAATCCCTGGCGTAATTAAAATTTGCGGCAGTAGATAATTATTTTTTGAATAATTTACTATAGAAAAGGCAATCCCTGGCGCAATTAAAATTTGCGACAGTAAAAAATTATTTTTTGAAAAATTTACTATTGAAAAGGCAATCCCTGGCGTAATTAAATTATTTTTTTGAATAATTTACTATAGAAAAGGCAATCCCTGGCGCACTTAAAATTTGCGACAGTAAAAAATTATTTTTTGAAAAATTTACTATAGAAAAGGCAATCCCTGGCGTATTTAAAATTTGGGACAGTAAAAAATTATTTTTTGAAAAATTTACTATAGAAAAGGCAATCCCTGCCGTATTTAAAATTTGCGACAGTATAAAATTAATTTTTGAAAAATTTACTGTAGAAAAGGCAATCCCTGGCGTAATTAAAATTTGCGACAGTAGAAAATTATTTTTTGAATAATTTACTATAGAAAAGGCAATCCCTGGCGCAATTAAAATTTGCGGCAGTAAAAAATTATTTTTTGAAAAATTTACTGTGGAAAAGGCAATCCCTGGCGCAATTAAAATTTGCGACAGTAGAAAATTATTTTTTGAATAATTTACTGTAGAAAAGGCAATCCCTGGCGCAATTAAAATTTGCGCGACAGTAAAAAATTATTTTTTCAATAATTTACTATAGAAAAGGCAATCCCTGGCGTATTTAAAATTTGCAACAGTAAGAAATTAATTTGTGAGAAATTTACTATAGAAAAGGCAATCCCTGGCGTAGTTAAAATTTTCGACAGACAAAAATTTGTTTTTGAAAAATTTAATGTAGAAAAGGCAATCCCTGGCGCAATTAAAATTTGCGACAGTAAAAAATTATTTTTTGAAAATTTACTATAGAAAAGGCAATCCCTGGCGTATTTAAAATTTGCGACAGTAAAAAATTATTTTTTGAAAAATTTACTATAGAAAAGGCAATCCCTGGCGTGTTTAAAATTTTCGACAGTATAAAATTAATTTTTGAATAATTTACTGTAGAAAAGGCAATCCCTGGCGTAATTAAAATTTGCGACAGTAGAAAATTATTTTTTGAATAATTTACTATAGAAAAGGCAATCCCTGGCGCAATTAAAATTTGCGACAGTAAAAAATTATTTTTTGAAAAATTTACTATAGAAAAGGCAATCCCTGGCGTAATTAAAATTTGCGACAGTTGAAAATTATTTTTTGAATAATTTACTATAGAAAAGGCAATCCCTGGCGCACTTAAAATTTGCGACAGTATAAAATTATTTTTTGAAAAATTTACTATAGAAAAGGCAATCCCTGGCGTAATTAAAATTTGCGACAGTAAAAAATTATTTTTTGAAAAATTTACTATAGAAAAGGCAATCCCTGGCGTATTTAAAATTTGCGACAGTATAAAATTAATTTTTGAAAAATTTACTGTAGAAAAGGCAATCCCTGGCGTAACTAAAATTTGCGACAGTAGAAAATTATTTTTTGAATAATTTACTATAGAAAAGGCAATCCCTGGCGCAATTAAAATTTGCGACAGTAAAAAATTATTTTTTGAAAAACTTACTATAGAAAAGGCAATCCCTGGCGTAATTAAAATTTGCGACAGTTGAAAATTATTTTTTGAATAATTTACTATAGAAAAGGCAATCCCTGGCGCAATTAAAATTTGCGACAGTAAAAAATTATTTTTTGAATAATTTACTATAGAAAAGGCAATCCCTGGCGTATTTAAAATTTGCGACAGTAAAAAATTATTTTTTGAATAATTTACTCTAGAAAAGGCAAGCCCTGGCGCACTTAAAATTTGCGACAGTAAAAATTATTTTTTGAATAATTTACTATAGAAAAGGCAATCCCTGGCGTAATTAAAATTTGCGACAGTAAAAAATTA
The DNA here is from genome assembly GCA_963930735.1 of Dioctria linearis. Taxonomy (NCBI): domain Eukaryota; kingdom Metazoa; phylum Arthropoda; class Insecta; order Diptera; family Asilidae; genus Dioctria; species Dioctria linearis. The sequence goes on along the minus strand of CAWVNZ010002272.1, from coordinate 2,757 downwards.
TTTTTTGAATAATTTACTATAGAAAAGGCAACCCCTGGCGTAATTAAAATTTGCGACAGTAGAAAATTATTTTTGCAAAATTTACTATAGAAAAGGTAATCCCTGGCGCAATTACAATTTGCGACAGTAAAAAATTATTTTTTTGCAAAATTTACTATAGAAAAGGCAATCCCTGGCGTATTTAAAATTTGCGACAGTATAAAATTATTTTTTGAATCATTTACTATAGAAAAGGGAATCCCTGGCGCACTTAAAATTTGCGACAGTAAAAAATTATTTTTTGAATAATTTACTATAGAAAAGGCAATCCCTGCCGTAATTAAAATTTGCGACAGTAAAAAATTATTTTTTGAATAATTTACTATAGAAAAGGCAATCCCTGGCGCAATTAAAATTTGCGACAGTAAAAAATTATTTTTTGAATAATTTACTATAGAAAAGGCAATCCCTGGCGTAATTAAAATTTGCGACAGTAGAAAATTATTTTTTGAATAATTTACTATAGAAAAGGCAATCCCTGGCGTATTTAAAATTTGCGACAGTAAAAAATTATTTTTTGAATAATTTACTACAGAAAAGGCAATCCCTGGCGCAATTAAAATTTGCGACTGTAAAAAATTATTTTTTGCAAAATTTACTAGAGAAAAGGAAATCCCTGACGTATTTAAAATTTGCGACAGTATAAAAGTAATTTTTGAAAAATTTACTGTAGAAAAGGCAATCCCTGGCGTAATTAAAATTTGCGACAGTAGAAAATTATTTTTTGAATAATTTACTATAGAAAAGGCAATCCCTGGCGTAATTAAAATTTGCGACAGTAAAAAATTATTTTTTGAATAATTTACTATAGAAAAGGCAATCCCTGGCGCACTTAAAATTTGCGACAGTATAAAATTATTTTTTGAATAATTTACTAAAAAAACGCAATCCCTGGCGTAATTAAAATTTGCGACAGTATAAAATAATTTTTTGAATAAATTACTATAGAAAAGGCAATCCCTGGCGCAATTAAAATTTGCGACAGTAAAAAATTATTTTTTGAAAAATTTACTATAGAAAAGGCAATCCCTGGCGTAATTAAAATTTGCGACAGTTGAAAATTATTTTTTGAATAATTTACTATAGAAAAGGCAATCCCTGGCGCACTTAAAATTTGCGACAGTAAAAAATTATTTTTTGAATAATTTACTATAGAAAAGGTAATCCCTGGCGTATTTAAAATTTGCGACAGTAAAAAATTATTTTTTGAATAATTTACTATAGAAAAGGCAATCCCTGGCGCATTTAAAATTTGCGACAGTAAAAAATTATTTTTTGAATAATTTACTATAGAAAAGGCAATCCCTGGCGTAATTAAAATTTGCGACAGTAAAAAATTATTTTTTGAATAATTTACTATAGAAAAGGCAATCCCTGGCGTAATTAAAATTTGCGACAGTAGAAATTTATTTTTTGCAAAATTTACTATAGAAAAGGTAATCCCTGGCGCAATTACAATTTGCGACAGTAAAAAAATATTTTTTTTGCAAAATTTACTATAGAAAAGGCAATCCCTGGCGTATTTAAAATTTGCGACAGTATAAAATTATTTTTTGAATCATTTACTATAGAAAAGGGAATCCCTGGCGCACTTAAAATTTGCGACAGTAAAAAATTATTTTTTGAATAATTTACTATAGAAAAGGCAATCCCTGCCGTAATTAAAATTGGCGACAGTAAAAAATTATTTTTTGAATAATTTACTATAGAAAAGGTAATCCCTGGCGCAATTAAAATTTGCGACAGTATAAAATTATTTTTTGAATAATTTACTAAAAAAACGCAATCCCTGGCGTAATTAAAATTTGCGACAGTATAAAGTTATTTTTTGAATAATTTACTATAGAAAAGGCAATCCCTGGCGCAATTAAAATTTGCGACAGTAAAAAATTATTTTTTGAAAAATTTACTATAGAAAAGGCAATCCCTGGCGTAATTAAAATTTGCGACAGTTGAAAATTATTTTTTGAATAATTTACTATAGAAAAGGCAATCCCTGGCGCACTTAAAATTTGCGACAGTAAAAAATTATTTTTTGAATAATTTACTATAGAAAAGGCAATCCCTGGCGTATTTAAAATTTGCGACAGTAAAAAATTATTTTTTGAATAATTTACTATAGAAAAGGCAATCCCTGGCGTAATTAAAATTTGCGACAGTAAAAAATTATTTTTTGAATAATTTACTATAGAAAAGGCAATCCCTGGCGTAATTAAAATTTGCGACAGTAGAAAATTATTTTTTGCAAAATTTACTATAGAAAAGGTAATCCCTGGCGCAATTACAATTTGCGACAGTAAAAAAATATTTTTTTTTGCAAAATTTACTATAGAAAAGGCAATCCCTGGCGTATTTAAAATTTGCGACAGTATAAAATTATTTTTTGAATCATTTACTATAGAAAAGGGAATCCCTGGCGCACTTAAAATTTGCGACAGTAAAAAATTATTTTTTGAATAATTTACTATAGAAAAGGCAATCCCTGCCGTAATTAAAATTGGCGACAGTAAAAAATTATTTTTGAATAATTTACTATAGAAAAGGCAATCCCTGGCGCAATTAAAATTTGCGACAGTAAAAAATTATTTTTTGAATAATTTACTATAGAAAAGGCAATCCCTGGCGTAATTAAAATTTGCGACAGTAGAAAATTATTTTTTGAATAATTTACTATAGAAAAGGCAATCCCTGGTGCAATTAAAATTTGCGACAGTAGAA